>JAESUZ010002274.1:0-21901 GCA_017311185.1 Proteles cristata cristata | reverse complement strand
TGTAAAAGGTCATGACATTCTATTTAGAAGAATAAAAACTCTCAAATACTTAAATATAAACATATATTCAAACCTTTTTGTAAGCAAAATATCTTCTTGGAAAAAAAGGATGCATTATAATAAGTCTCAAGAGAAGGCCTTGTGTTGTATAGGCGGGGCAGTAATAAATGAAGATTTTCTTAGTTACTGTATGGATTCTCCACAAGGTATCATAGAAATACAGATTTCTGTCAAAGTTTGAATTAATTAGTTGGCTTACTTTATGGTCTTATTATAATTTCTTTATTTAGCTCAGCTGAGATTCATGTTATCCATCCACTTAAAAATATTGAATTTTTACCTTGTGCCAAAATAGGCCCTGAGAGAAAGTCTCATGCCTTTATAATTGTTCAGATTTAGGATAGAAAACAGATTTCCAGTTCTGATCGACTCTACTGGAGATTACCCAGCATGCCCTGCAGAAAAGGTAACGAGGATGCCTAGTTGATTAGCAGTGTCTGCAGTGGATCAGGTGGAGAGAGCAACAGGTGTGATAGCCCTTGAGTGCATGACTTTGTCAATGACTATCTTAATCTGTCTTGTATCAGGCCCTACTTGTTTACAAGCTCTAGGTCCTAATTAGTTTCTCAGGGTGAGTTTAAAATGTGATAGGCAGAATAACGACTCCAAAAGACATCCACATTCTCATCCCTGGAATTGGGATCACAGTTGGTTTTGACTGAACTGAGAGATAAAAAGATCACTGATTGCAACGTAATTGGCAGTCTGGTTAGACTTCTCTTTCCATAGCTTGTCTTTGGGAATATGTTATGTCCCATGGCGAAGGGAAATTAGGGAACAGATGAAAAAAATTACCAGCTGGCTAACCTAAAATAGGGAGAGTACCCTGGCTTATCCAGATGGGCCCATTTTAATCATAAGAGTCTTTAAAAGTGAAGAGAGAGGCAAAGAGTCACAGTCAGAGGAGAGTGTGACTGTGAAGAAGAGAACCGGAGAACTGGTCTCAGGAAGGACTCTGCTTCTAGTTGCTGGCTTTGAAGATAGAGAAGGGAGCTGGGAGTGAAGGAAGTCCGACTCTAGAAGCTGGAAAAGGCAAGGTAAGGGGTTCTCTTCTTGAGCCCCCAGAAAGCCCTGCCAGCACCTTGCTCTTGGCCCAGTGAGATCAATGTCCTATTTCTAACTGTAGGGAGGAAAAATAATATTCCCTTTACCTTTCTGAGTTCACAGATGAGACCCTCTGTACTAAAAGAAAGATTAACAAGAGAGAGGAAAAAAAAATAGAAGTTTATTAACCTGTATACTTTATGTATAAATGCGAGATGCCCAGGAAAAATGGGTAACTCAAAGAGGTAGCTTTAATTTGGGATTAAATACCATCTTCATAGGCAAAGGAAGGGCAGATGTATTCCTCTTCGGGGAGAGTAAATTACTTTTATGAAAGAAGAGTGAGCCTTTAAAAGAATAGATGGGGAGTATGATGGTCTGCGACAAAGTCTGTCTGGGTGTGGTGATGACCTCTGATCTTCTCAGCAGTGATAAGAGTTGTCTTCCTCAGTTAATGAAGCTCCAAGGAAGGGGACTGATAACAGTTCAGTTCCTTTTGGAGAAAGGGGAGATAAGGGAAGTTCAGAGAAAGCCTCTCTGTGCATCTGCTCTTTTTCAAGTGTCTATAGCTCAAAATAACCAGTATGCCAAAGCGGCACATTTTGGGTCAGTATAGTTCATTACCTCTCATAAACTACAGAACTGTAAGATGATAAATTTGTGTTAAGTTAGTGGTAATTCGTCACAGCTGCGGTGGAAAAGTGAGTCTGGGCTATTCTACCTTTAAAAAAGAAACTGCTATTCTACAATCCCCTCCCCAACTGCTGACCCATTGGTTTTCTAGATCTCCCTTTAAAATTCATGGCCAGTTTCTTCTAACGGTTTGAGGGTCAAGTGTCTCAACTTAATAGGTTATATTGCGTGAGACACCGCCAAGTTTTAATGTGGCTGATAAATGGTCTAATTTCTCTTTCTTGCAAATGATTTTTTTCTATTCAGCAAGACCACATTCATCAAACAATTATAGGAGAGTACAAAATAAAGCATTCAAAACTGGACTGCTGCAAAGAAGGGGAGAGATTAATATTAGCTAGAAATATTGACTATGGCTTTGAGGAAAAACTATAACCACTGAATTCTGGATTTAAAAAAAAAGCTACCACTTAGGAAGAACAAACTATTGCTTTATATACATCATCTTATTTAACCTTTAGAACAACTTTCAAAGGGAGAGATTGTTGTGTTCTTTTACAAATGAGGATATCAAGGCTCAGTCCAGGAAATAACTAGTTCAAGATCCTCACCATAAGCACAGATCCAGACATGGGGCATGAACACACAAAGCCTGGAGATCATGTCCTGATGAGCCAAAATCAAGAGTCTGACCTGCCCAGGTGCCTCCCAAGTTTAACTGACTGACCTGCCCAGGTGCCTCCCAAGTTTAGGAGCTCTTCATCTGCAAACTAGAACCTCATTGTGGTTGTTATATCCCCAGCAATGATTGGTTTATGATATGTAACCAAGAAATGGGCACTCAAGCTCTTAAATTTTTTTTAATGTTTATTCATTTTGAGAGACAGAGACAGAGCATGAGCAGGGGAGGAGCAGAGAGAGGAGGACACAGAATCCCAAGCAGGCTCCAGGCTCTGAACTATCAGCACAGAGCCCGACACAGGGCTCGAACTCAAGAACCATGAGATCATGACCTGAGCCAAAATCTGAAACCTAACTGACAAACCACCAGATGCCCTAAGCACACAAGTTTTTAAATGAGTATTTTGAGAAGATCACCATAAACTTGGTTTTTCAAACTTAGAAGCTTAATGAGATTCAGGTTGTCTTGAACCAAAGACTCACTGAACAGATTTTGGATGTCTGAGTGTATTGATGAAATTTCCTTTTCTCTATTTTTCTATTCACAATCCTTCTAGTGCCTTCATTCTCTGTAACTTCTCTATTTATATCACTATACATACTTAGAGAGAGTCTACCTTTCCAGCCTTTGACCACTAAGGTGGTCCTACTGTATTGACTTTAAGACAAAAGCTCAGAAGCAGGAAAACCTTTTAAAATGTAATATAAATAAAGGAAATCCAAACAAAGACACTACCAGTCTTGTGATGTGGGGTAGAAAACTCGTGTCCCAATGGGGCCAGGCAGGAAATCTAAATAAACGATACGGACTAGTGCTTTTAAAGAGAATGGGGGAGGGAGGGAGAGGGAGAGAACAGAGGGAGTAGACCTTATCCATTGTTGCCAGATCTTCGTTTTTTTAAAGAGAAGCCAACTTGGATCTTTGATTTTTAAGTGTCTATATGTTTCTTAATGTCTGTTCAAACAATTTTAAAGCACTGTGTCATTCAAACAAAACATGTGTTTGCTTGGGATTCAGATGCACCAGCCTCTGTACTTTGAAGCCCAGACTATGATGGATTTATCGAGCCCAGTGTCCTCCAGTGAGTCTCCTTGGGATTCAGCCTTGATTAGAATGATAGTAGATGGTGTAATCCTGAATTTTTTTTTATTCTAGAGATAAGATCATTGGCCATTGATTGGACCATTAGTCATGATTAGTCATTATTGGACATTGAGATAAAAATGATCACAAGGTCGAACAGTTCTGTATTAAGAGCATTGCCTAGAATACTATTTTTTGTGTGTTCTGCATAGCTAATATATATTTAATTATGTAATTATTAAATATATAGAATTATTAAATATATAATAACAGCCTCTAACAGTGAGGAATTAAAACTAATCCATGGCTATGGAGGAGATCATGGAATGGTGGTAAAAGTGGCTTTTGAGATAGAAAAAGCATTGAATGACAGATGTAAGATGAGGAAAGAGATGAGAACGCAGGAAAACTGCATTTGTATCTCTTTGAGGGGAAACTGATAGAATTATTTACTTAAAAGAGGTATTTTTTATGAGGATGGAAGAATTATAGAAATCCATTTTTATAAATACTTTGATCTTACTTTATTATTAGCAAACACAAAGGAAAGATTTTTTTTGGCTTCATTGCTTATTACTTACAAAGCATTTATAGACCAAATTCACTGTTTCTGACCCTTGTCTGCCTCCTTTCAGCTTTCAGTTCCTTTGAGCTAGATGCTTTGAATTACATCTAGTAATAGAGACTGGCTACAGTTGATTAGTTCTGTACAGTTGATTAGTACAGTTGGTTACCACTGGAGAGTGGTAAGATTAGTCACCTGCCAATCCACAGTGGCCAGAAGCATAAAAAAATCTTTTCATTTGCTTAGCCTCTGACTTCCAGATATGCAATTCCTTGATAAACCTGTTACTTTCCTTTCAACCCCACCCTCTGTTCAGTTTCCTGCTTTGTTAATGGAAAAATTCTTAATCCCATATAATAAAAGTAATAGTCAAAAAGGCCAGTTGACATTCACCCCTTTTATTATAAACATAGCCACAGCTACCAAAGGTGAAAAGGAAGTGGTGGTGATAAGTCTGTATTTTTTTTAACATCATAGAATTTGATAGCTGGCAGAGATTAAAACCTATCTGGGCATGCCCTTGTTTTTACAGTGTGGTTAGTGACTTGGCCAAGGTCACACATCTGGCCAGTGGAGGCACTGGACCCTAAGCCACATGTTTTGACTTTGACCTCACTATAAAGTTGCTCACAATTTCCAAGACCTTCCCATATTTGGTCCTTATAACAACACCATGCAAGAGGCAGGGTAGGAATTACCATCTCATTTTACAAATGATTAAACTGGGTCTCCAAAGTATAGAACTATCTTCAAGGTCAAATAACTAGAAGCCAGAGTTCTGCATCATATTCAGGATCTTTTAGAGGTTGAGATTGTCTAGGCTAGTTCCATTTCCTGAAACTCCCATTATCTTGGAAAAATATCCAAACAACATCACATTTATTTTAAAGGTTTACATCTAACAAATTATTTCTTCTAACAACCCCCCACCTCCAAAGATAACTGTGAATCAAACCTCATCTGGAGACCAATTCTAAAGTCTATGTTTCAGACTTCAGTGAATATGAGGGCAAGGCTAATTTGTCCTTTTGAATGATCCCTGACCTTGGTGGAGGAAGGAATGGGAGAGAGGCATAGAGAGGCAGTGAGACCATAGCACCTGCTTGAAATAAAGCAGTTGAAACTTTGAGTTTCTTAGGCAACCCCATAATTTCTATACAGAACAGGCAGCAATTGCTGGAATCTCTGGTTTGTAGGTGCATTTACATAAAACTTTAAGAGCATTTTTCAAAGAATGGAGATCTCAGAAGAGGTAGGAACTAGCAGATATTATTGGTTGTGGATGGAGAGGCCAGGTGGGATTGGCCAAATTATCCTTGGCTTTCTATATTTGATACAGTGTAGACTGAATCATCAGTGGACTGCTTTCACAGAGAAGTGAATAAAATCTCCATCCACACCCTCTGTCCCTCTATTTATGCTTCATTTCTAACAAAGACGGTTCTGTCCTTTTATTGTTGATTGTGGCCTTAAATAAAGAATTCTTTATGGCTGCCTGGGTAGCTCAGTTGATTGAGAGTCTGACTTTGGCTCAGGTCATGATCTCATGGTTCATAGGTTTGAGCCCCGCATTGGGCTCTGTGCTGACAGCTCAGAGCCTGGAGTCTGTTTCAGATTCTGTGTCTCCCTCTCTCTCTGCCCCTCCCCTGCTCACGCTGTTTCCTCCTGTACCCAAAATAAATAAACATTAAGAAAAGTTTTTTTAAGAAAAGAATCCTTTAGATTCCCTCGTGCTCACCACCTCTGGCTCTTTCCAGACCAACTTTCAGAACCAATGACCATAGTGAAAACTGAAACGTATCTGTGAAATAATCTGTCTCATTGTAAGGGTACTCATAGTTCTGAAGATATTTTCACATTTGGTCCTTTTAAAGCACCAGGCAGGGTAGAAATTGTTACCCTATTTTACAACTGCTTAAGCAGAATCTTCCATATAAGCTTATATACAAAGTTCTAGAACTGTGTCCCAGAAACAGTTTCCACACTTCCATTTCAACTTTTTTAAAGTGTATTTATTTTGAAGGGGATGCAGAGAGATGGAAAGAGAGAGAGATAATCCCAAGCAGGCTCCACACTGTTAGAGAGCCCGATGCAGGCCTTGAACTCAAAAACTGTGAGATCATGACCCGAGCAGAAACCACGAGTTGGACACCTAACCTACTGAGCTACCCAGGAACCCCTCAATTCCATTTCAGTTCTATAGATTCTCTAAAAGGACACTGCTAAGGACTCAGGACTTAGGGAAAGTTCATGTCTGATTTTAAAATTCAGGATATTTTTATCTTGTTTATCACAGTATACCCAAAACTTCAAGAGTTTTGTGTGTTTGTGTTTGAGTGTTTACGAAATCCTGCAGCTATTTTTAAACAGCTCAGTATTTATTTTGGACTCTAATCCAGATTTCATTCACTCCTGCAGTTTTCCAGTGGTCAGCTGCTTCCCTGTGGTAAGCTGTTTATCATGACCACAATCAGTTTGGGAGAGATTTGAGGGAGACAACTCAATTATTATTGGTGTTTTTGTTATTCAGAATTTGATAGATGGCTTTTCAGGAATACTTATGGAGATCATGCTTACCATTGACTGACTGACAACACTCCACTAAAATTGGTCTTTTCTAAAATCATGGGAAACTGTTCTTGTTTGACATAAAACAGCTCTTCTAAGCACTGGAATGTATAATTTAAGGCTCTGACTATTACTTTTTATTTTTCCAAAGTACTTTCACATATGTGATCTCTATAAAACCTAGGAGTGGGAAGATTATGTACCATTCTTTCAGTTTTCACAGTAGGAAAGAGAAAGGCTAAATTTGCCCAGTGTTGTGTAGATAATTAGTGGCAGACCATGAGCCCTAAGTAACTCCCAGTTTGCCTTTTGACCATGCTTTTTAATGTGTTGACATAACAGGGGAGCAATGATTTTGGCCAACCAGCTGGCGTTTTAATATTTAAGAAAAATAACAGTTTGTGTCCCCTCCTTCTGTGCCAGCTACCAGTTCCTTTCTATCTTTGGCCACATAAAAGAATCCTTGGATCTTAGATCAGAGGAGCCCCCTTTTGATTTGAAATACTGGCTACTCTTTTGTCAACATCTTCATTATCTGTCATATATATTCTGCCACTTGGTTTATAGTCACTGTAGCTCTTCAGTATGCCATTTCATCTTTTTTCAAGTTTTATGTGTTTAACCCTAGTCTTGCCAATATAACAAGGTTTTTATAGATAGGGACTGACACTTTTCCAGATGTGTCCTTTTCATTTTTTTTTTCAGTTGATTTATTTATTTTGAGAGTGAGTGTGAGAAGGGGAGAAGCAGAGAGAGAGAGAGAGAGAGAGAGAGAGAATCCCAAGTGGGGCTCCACACTGTCAGTGCAGAGCCTGATTCAGGACTCAAATTTCTGAACCATGAAATCATGACCTGAGCTGAAATCAAGAATCAGACACTTAACCGACTGAGCAAGCCACCCAGGCACCCCTCCAGGTGCATGCTTGAATTCAACTGCCTATTTTGTTTTTTTCCTCAAAGTGTCTTGAGTTTGGCTTCACAAGATGTATATTAAAAGATTTTTTTCCCCTTCCTTTTATTAGTTAGTTACCTTCTCCTACTAAAGATAAACAGAAAGGACTACTGCAAGATGCTTGTCTCTTCTTACATGCCACACTTTTAATTTTCTTCCTAGTGGAAAGATCTCCTTTTGTTTCAAATTAATGTCCAGATTCAAATGGTGAAGCTTCAAATGAAAATCAGGGACAGCTGCATAAATTGTAGGGTCCAGTGCAAAGTGAAAATGTGGGTCCTTTTTCCTTTTTCTCAAAAAGGAGAGAAAAGTGCCATTAAAGGCACTGAAATGTAATTTTCGTTCAAAATACTTTATTCTAAAACTTAATAGGGGTAATAGTGTTACATAAGTAATTTTACAAATTGCAAACAATATTTTTGGTGTCCTAATCTTCCATATTAAAATTCTACTTTATTAATGTGATATCTTGATTGATCATATAATTTTCTGGCTTAATTTGCTGAAATTCTAATAAATTTGTTTATTAGATCATCAAAATTTATACTTTTTCATCAATGGATTTAAAAGGGTTGTTAGTCATGCTTGGTATATAAAAGATTGCAAATAATTTTTGATGCCTATTGTAATTTTGAGAAGAAATTTCTGCTGCTGGCCCTGTTACAGGAGCTGTTAATATTCTACAGAATGTACCAACATTGGATAAATTTCTGATAAATTATTTTGATGTAAATTTCAGTATCTCTAGAATGGAGGATTCTTGGAACAATTTTTCTAAAACTTCATACAGCTCAGTTTTGTGTAAGTTTGAATTAATTAAAAAAATTTTTTTAATGTTTGTCTATTTTTGAGAGTGAGAAAGACAGCTTGCGAGCAGGGGAGGGGGAGAGAGAGCGTGGGGGCACAGGATCTGATGCAGGCTCCAGGCTCTGTGCTGCCAGCACAGAGCCCAATGTGGGGCTTGAATTCAAGATCAGTGAGATCATGACCTGAGCCAAAGTTGGACACTTAACCTGCTGAGACACCCAGGCGCTCCCTGATTTTGTTTTAAATGTAAATTTATACAATGGTATTTTAGTTTTTCCTCTGAATTTCCTGTGATTTGGGGGAAGAGGATCATACAAGAAACTGAAAGAGGCTCTAAGATCTGTATATTGCTAAATACTCATTCTATCGTGTATCTTCAATTACAAGAACAAAAATAATTTAGGGGCACCTGGATGGCTCAGTCAGTAAAGCACGTGACTCTTGATCTAAAGATCCTGAGTTCCAGTCCCATATTGGGTATAGAGATTACTTAAGTAAATTAAAAAAAAAAAAAAGTAAACATAATAAAGAACAAAGATAATTTAAAAACTGTTTATTTGGTTCAGCCAAAGGTTCATGTAAAAATAGTGGTCTTTTTCCTTGAATGTGGTAATTTTAAAATTATTTCCATTTCCAAGTATGTAGATACTTTATAGTATTGAAGCAGTTTTCAAAACCAGTTTCCCAACTCTTTGAATAGTAATAATAATTCTCTGACCTGCTTTATCTGCATGTCCATGTGTACATATCTAATTTTGTAATAACTTCCTGACCAAGTTTACCGCCTGAGTGCAGGCAGTTATGATCACATCAGTTCAGCCAGAGGGAGAGTTACTATTTTTGCAGATAGGGTAGTGACAGGCCCTGGGGACAGATGAGCAAGCTGGCCTTCCCCAAACCCCTTCTCTCTCCTGTGGCTGCCGCCGCCGCTGCCGCCGCCACCCGCAGTGGCTGTTGCCATTGTCCACCTAGGCCCAGCTCCCAGCCCCGCCCCTCAAGCCCTGTGGCCCCCGGGGTTGGCTGAGGCTTCGGCTCGGCTGGGTGTGGTTGCTGGCAGCCATGCCCTTGGACCTGAACCCTCACACGTGTGGACTTCACCACTCGCGCGCCTGATGCCTGGGTTTCTCTGCTCATTCCCATGCTCCACTATCCCATTAGAATTTGCTGTGAAACACAAGTTCAAGAATAAAATAGTACGAATTTTGAGACGGCAGAAGAGAACATTAAACCAAGTGTGACACCTTGCAAAGGCACAGACCGCATGCCCATGAAGTCCACCTTGACACGTAGGCCTTTCTGAGCAATTTCTCCAGCCCCTAACTCCGAGATTAGCTAACAAAATTAGCACTCTGTCTCTACTGCCCTGCCTGGCTTTGTGACCTTGTCTGACATCAACCCCACCCACTCTCTTTGGACCTGTTTCCACGAGGTTTATTGGCCTTACTCTTGGATACCACTTATTGCTTCTCTGCTAATACTGTTCCCTTTGAGTGTATTGTCCTGCTGTATCAGTTAGTTGTGTGTATTGACTTTCCTCCCTCGCCATTTCACTAACTCTTGTTTATTTTATTTCTCTGTCCTTCAGTCCTGATACCGGGCATGAGTGCCTTGGCCGCAGTCTCTGTTTTCAAGAGAATCCAGGTTCTATAATTAGTACAATGCTTGGAGATGTGTTTTGAGGGGCTAATTTTACTCAGCGATTAACTAGGCCTCTAACCTCTACCTTGCTGGCAATCCCATTTCAGATGCCAACATTCATTCATTCAACAAATATTCATGGAGTGCTTACTCTGTGCCAGGCAAAGAATAATAGGAAACCAAACACAAAAAATTCCTGCCTTCGAAGTGCTCAGGTGAGAAATGTTTTAGAGAGAAATAAAGCAGGAGGAAGAGATTGTGAATGTGGGACAAGGTTTGCAGTTTTAAAGTGTTGCAGGATCTGGTCTGGATCACTGGTGGAAGAACCAAGCGGCACTCGGAGATCTTGGAAGGGAAGAAGTTTATTTTACACCCGTGGGCTCAGAGGAGATCATTCTCCAGAGGTCTGAGCCCAGAGCATCAGCAGAGGGAGTAATTTATAGCTGTTAACTTCCGTATTCCTCATTAATGTGTGTGACAAGCAGGGTGGGAAGAAAAACCCAGAAAAGGGAGCTTTTGATCAGGGACAGGTATTTCCTTATCAGTCCTGTCGGCCATCTTGTAACAGATTTTTCCCTATCAAAAGAAGGTGTCCAGAATGGCCTCACTTGGATAGACTTGAAGGCTAGAAGGAACTGTGTAGAAGCCTGAGAAAAGAGAGTGCAAATTAGAGGCGAGGACAAAGGGAAGAACCCTGAGGTGACAGAGGGCCTGACTGTGGTCTGGTAGTAACATGGAGCCAATATGGCTGGAGGGCAGTGGTCAAGGGCATAATCATAGCGGATGAGGTAGAGAAACAAGCCCAAATCTAGTACCATGAAGGATACCATCCGGGGTTGGTGTTTATGAGGGAAACACAGACTTCCTGCAAAAGAGTGACTTTATCTGCTTCCAGATGCAGCAGAGCCTTGCATATGGAAAGCCATTCCGACTGGGTACCACAGACTCAACCAGTTTTCCCAGTTCTTTGTCCTGGCTTTCAAACAGTTTTAAGCAGAACTTTCAAAATTGTATCTGATGAGATGTTCAAACTTTCCTCCTAACATGGATATGACACTTTGATTTCTTGATTAAAAATGCTTTTTGAAACCTATTTATTTTTATGCAGCAAGACATGTAAATTACTTACGCTATTGTCTTTATTCAGAAGAGATCTTTTGTTTACTGGTAGAAATACTTTACTTCAATCACTGCCTACAGTCTTTGAAGAGGAGCTTAAGACATTGTATACATAATTACTCTCATTGTTTAAAAATGCATAGTTTCCACGCATTTGAATTTGCATTTTGATCTTGTTTCATTTGTATGGCAATCAAATATCATTTTCTTGTAAGCCAAGTATGTAAGTGAAATCTAAACCGAACTGTTTTAACTAAGAGGTAGGACATGAATATATCATTCCATTTTATATGGAATCAATTATTCTCTGCCATAATTAAGTCAAGATGGCATAAAATTAGTTTTCTGGGTCTTTAGTCAATAGTGTTTTTGTTCAAAGTTTTGAAGATCACTTGAAGTAAAGTCACTGGATCATTGAGAGGAGGCATCTTTCCCAGAACTCTAACTGCTGACTAGACAGATATTCATACCCCAGAAGGCACAATTCAATCTGTATCACCTCCGTTCCACCCCCCCCTCCCGCTTCCCTAAGTTTCTGTTTCTCTTTTTATGCTTCTGGTCCTTTCTTTTTTTATTTTAATTTTAATTTTATTTATTTATTTTTAGGTGTTGTATGTTTTATTTTATATTGCTCTGGTCTTTTCTTATATTCTGCTCCCTTTCTCCAAACCATCTATATTTAAAAGTCCACCGCATTGCAGTGGGGGAGGGGAATGGGGGTCTAGATGATGGGTAGGGCAAATGGTTCCACCTCTACTTGTTCTTCTACCAAAAGCCCTATCTCCATGCTAGGGACCTGCTCCCAGGGCTGAGAATATTATCATAAGAATAACATGTTCTCTTCACCTGGCCAGATTAATGACTTGTGAAATCTGAAGTGCAAGACACTTAAAAGGGGTGTAAAAATAACTCCCACACTTGAACAATTCTACTTCAGTGTAGCAGTTGAAAACTTTTTTGTCTCTTAGTCTCACTATTGTCTGTTCCCTGAGGGTAGGGGTCAGGGTCTTTGTGGTTTGCTCCTGTTTCCCTAGGAGAAAAGGAAATGCCTAGAACATAGCACTTACCTATTTCTGGAATACATAAACAAGAAGCGAACTTTATACAGAGTATTGTAGTATTTAGTTTATGGAAGACCTCCCTGAAAGTAGCAACGTGATTTAGGAATTGATGTTGATAAGTTGTTGAATCTGTTGGTTAACATCTGTCAAGAACAAATCCCTATTAAATTTGCCTAAACTCATATAATCCCTTCTGACAAAATGGCCTGTAGCATTCAGGTGGATGGGGTAGGACTGAATCTTTTCGTGTAACAGATCAAATTTATTTTGTTATGTAGAGGTACATTTGGCAATTGACTGATCTTGGTGACCTCATGGTGCTTAGGTCCTATTTAAAATAAAACCTATTGCTCAAGTCTGTCATATAGTACACCTATGTTCTTTCATGCCCTAGAACACTCATTCGCCAGTTGTCTTTACCTGCATCTTAACGTGGTTAATGTGTTACCAATGGTGTTGCTTGCTCTAAGCAGAGATCAGGGATTCAAGCTCAGCCAACCAGAGCATCCCATTTCCTGGGCCACAATTACTGGATTAGGGATGGGCTCATGAGCCAATCAGAACCAATAAAGTGCAATCATAAATCTACTGTGACACTGGAAGGAGATCCTTACCTTTTTGCTACAGAGTATAGTTGGGAAGATACTGACTTCAGGTGTGCTGCCCAGGGTGGGGTGAGTCTGATAATAATGAAACTAACATGGAGGAGAGTGGAACTGAGAGACTGTGAGAAAGAGCATCAAATTTGGGTCACAGTAATATAATTAAAACCCCTTAATGAGTCTAGACCTAAAGCCATACCTGTCTCTGGACTTTAATATAATCTGAAAATTTCAATATTTAAGTGAGTTTATGCTGGGTTTTTGATCCTTGATGATCAAAAGAATTAAAAGTAATAATACATATGATTAAAAGAAAAAGCCTACTGAATCCTTTTTTAAAAAATTCTAATATATTTGTGCCTATCTTTTTTTTTTTTTTTTTTTTTAGTGGGTCCCCTGATCAGACTTGCCAACAATTTGTTTCTGTTTTTTCAGCTTTTCAAAAATTATCAGCTTTTGTTTCTTGTGATTTTTTTTTTTTAGTATTTTTGTTTCCAACCTTAATAACTTACATTCTTATCTTTATTACCTCTTTACTGTACACCCTTTGGCTCTGTTCTTTGTGCTTTTTTTCACTTCCTATGTTGAAAACCTTAATTTTTTGTGCTTTGTCCTTTGGAATAAATGCATTTAACAGTTGAGATAGCTAAGTGCCACATTAACTGCATCCAACAGGTTTTAATATACAGTATTTCATGTTACTTAGTTTTAAAAGGTTTTCCTTCTTCCATTTTGATTTAATTTTTGATCCATAGACTCCTTGTAATTACATTTAAAAAGTTTCAAATGTGGGAATTTTGGGAAGTTATATTTTTCTTCATATGTTCTAACTTTAATGACTTATGAGCAGATAATGTAGTGAGTATCATGCTGATTTTTTTTGGATAGTATTGAGATTTGCTAGACGACTTAGTATAAAGTCAGATTTTATAATCTGTGTGTTTTCATGTGTTCGGAAAGTTGTGTTCAGGATTTATATACAAATTTCCATTAGACCAAGATTCATAATTAGTTTAAATCTTTAATATTTTTACTACAGGTTTGTTTTATCTATAAATTGCTGAGAAGGATGCTAAAATCATCTATTGTAACTATAGATTTGCAACATTCTTATAATGTGTCAATATTTTAGCATATATTATAGTCAGGTTAGTTAACTATATGCTCAGCATTATTCTATTAGGTAAATCATGTCTTTGTCATGTAATATATTTGTCTTAAAATCACATTAGTAGGGTATTAAAATAGCCATACCAGTTTTTTTCTGGTTAGTATGCATCTGTTAAATTTTTTCCAATTCTTTTTCTCTGAGTTTCTCTATGTTCTTCTGTTGAAATATTTTTGTCAACATAGACTTTAAAACAATTACAATTTTTATCTAACAGGTTAATCATTAAAAAAGAGATAATGCATAACTAAAAAGCTAGAAGAGAAAAATGTAATAAAAGTACTAGATTAATCCAAAAGGAGAAAAGAACTAAGGAATAAAGGAACAAAGAACCAGACCAATACAAAACAAAAAGTATGATATGAGATTTGAACCCAATGATATCAATAATTATCATTATAATTCACATTCCAACTAAAAGATGGAGATTTTCAGAGTGGATTAAAAACCCTGACTGTATTCTCTGATTCTTTCTTCTTATCAAGTGAGATCACTAAAGCTCAGTTTGGACTCTTACTCTGGTTTACAAAATGCTTCTTTTGCCTGAGCCATATGTTACGCTGTCTGCTTGTCGTGTTGCTTGATGTAAGAAATGGCCATATAAGGAAATCTTCTGTATTATCTGCAGACCCCTCGTTAAAGACCTGATGTACTGTGTGGCTCAGTGTTTTGTATAAGGTTTCATGCTATAAATCTCTCCTAGAGTTAGTGCTAGGAAAATGTTTGGTTTCCTGACAAACGGAAAGCTTTCTCTCATTAGTTTCATAAAATGACATTTTCCTTTCCTGTCTTATACACAATAAGCTTAGGAGGAAATCTTGTGATTATTTTTAGTGATTGTCTTTGGTCTCAGTTTTTGTTATAACCATTTCTTTAGTTAACCACCACAAAGTGATTGAGTACTAAGTCTATTTAGAGAAAAAAGGAAACAAAAGGATACAAGTATTTAAAAATTGGTGAAGCCATATAAACAAATAATTACATTATAGTTAGGGAGAGCTGTGATAGAGGTATATACAAAGCGCTCTGAGGATGTAGGTGGAAATGTTTAATTTTACCTGGAGTAGAGGAGCTAGGAAGGCTTCAAAGAAGAGGTGATGACATCTGAAGTAGAATTTTTTTGCGGGGAGGAGTGAAGGTGCACGTGTGAGCTGGGGATGGGCAGAAAGAAGATGAGAGAGAATCCCAAGCTGATGGTGCAGAACCCCACATGGGGCTTAAATTCACAAACCTTGAGATCATAACTTGAGCCAAAATCAAGAGTCAGAAACCCAGTTGTCTCTGAAGGAGGCCCTCTTAATCAAAAGGGGAAACTATAATGAAAAAGATGGAAAATGTGTGTGTATGTATATGTGTGTGTGTGTATAAAAGATATATATTTGTTATTTGCATATGCATATATCTACAAGTTCTGAACACCCAAAGTCCTTACTGACAATATAAAAAGAAAATTAGAGACTAGAAATATTTGTAAAATATATAAGTGGTTAATATATACTAAATTCAAAGAACTACTAAAGTTAATAAGAAAGTTAATTTTTTTAATGTTTGTGTGTGTGTATGTGTGTGTGTGTGTGTGTGTGTGTCTGTGAGTGAGAGACAGAGAGACAGAGAGAGACAGAGACAGAGACCGAGTGTGAGCAGGGGAAGGGCAGAGAGAGAGGGAGACCCAGAATCTGAGGCAGGCTCTGAGACGTCGGCATTGAGCCCAATGTGGGGCTCAAACCCACGAACTGCGAGATCATGACCTGAGCTGAAGTCGGATGCTTAATTGACTAAGCCACCCAGGTGACCCGTTAATTTTTTTTTAATGGGCAAAGGATATGTATATATAGGCATTTCATAGAAAAACAAATGCAAATGACCAAGAAATAGATGAAAAAACTGGTCAACTTCACTTTTTGTCAGAGAAATTCAAACCAAAAATGAGTATAATTTTTCAGATTGGCAAATTTTCTTAGTGTTTTTCTTTTCTTGAGAAATGACTAAATCCATACAGTAAGAAATAGTCATATGCTACCAAAATGTATATAACAAAGTAACCCTGGCTCTTAATGTAAATCCCTAGTCTCCCATGCTCTACATTTAGGGACAGCCACTGTGAAGTTGACTTTTGTGTTTTCCCAGAAATGCTCTCTGTATGTCAAGTACATAGTAGGAAAAAATATAGAAGTTACAAGCAGGAACATGCCATAACCATTATTCTGGACATTGGTTTCTTATTTTGTATCTGTCTACTTGATGATGTTTTAGATCCATAAAGCATTCTGTCCTTTGGATGAACCATAAATAGATTTTTAAGCTGTTGTGTTTTTTTTAATGTTTTATTTATTCTTAAGAGAGAGACAAAGAGACAGAGTATGAGCAGGGGAGGGACAGAGTGAGAGGGAAACCCAGAATCTGAAGCAGGCTCCAGGCTCTGAGCTGTCAGCACAGAGCCCAACGCGGGGCTCGAACTCACAAGCAGCAAGATCATGACCTGAGCCGAAATCAGACACTTAACTGACTGAGCCACCCATGTGCCCCTTTAAGCGGTTTATTTAATCTGTTGCTGTAATAGACAGTACTACGGGGACTATTCTGTGTGTTCAAGCACACCTGCAAGACTAATTCTGAGAGGTAGAATTGCTGAGTTAGAGTTTGCGTATTTCAGATTTTACGGATATTCCCAAACTGCCTTCCAAAGTGATCACACCTGTGTCACTCCCAGGAACTATAGGTGTTGAAGGACATGCATCAGGCTGTTAACACAAGTGACCTCAGGGGTTGGAACAGGTAAGAGAGAGACTTGAGTTTTTCTTTATCTTTTTTTTTTTTTTAATTTATTTTTGTTCATTTTGAGAGAGAGCAAGAGAGACCAAGTGGAGGAGGGGCAGAGAGAGGGGGAGATACAGACTCCCAAGCAGGCTCCGTGCCATCAGCACAGAGCCTGATGTGGGGCTCGAACTCTCAAACCATGAGATCATGACCTGTGCCAAAATTAAGAGTCAGATGCTTGACCAACTGAGCCACCCAGGCGTCTGAAGTTTTTCTTTATAAATAAATACCTGTGATTTATTTTTCTTATTAGAGGACCCATGAATTGCTTTGTAGTTACCTTTTAAAAATAAAATGAATAGCAATCTGACATATGGGGGAAAGGCGAAATTAAGCAGACACCTGGGATAGTGAAAAAGCCGTTTAAATCAGCTTTTTTTTTTTTTTTTTTTTTTTTTTTTTGTAAGCCTTTTTGGAAGTAGAAACCTTACAAATGAATGTAAGTGTGAAATATATCAATGCTTGGCTAAAATGGAAATTATAGACTTCTCTTGGTGTAGATGAGCCCCTAAGGAGGTGAAGGCCCATTATCTCCACTATTTACCTGCCTAATTTTTCTTTTTATGCATACCATCAAACGGCTGGAAAATGTTAGTGCCTCTTCCAAAGTGCTACATGAGCTCCTCTGATTTATTCAGGCCATTAACAAGAGTGCACCCCTGATTCTTCCTCATTAAGTACAAATGAGGTTTTAAAGATCTTTTAACGTATTTACCTCCATTTTAAAAAACATCCCCCCTGCTTTTTTTTTCTTCATTACTGCGGGTAGCCCCTTTTAGTAGTCTTTAGGAGTCCTATATGCTCCTGAAGGCCTGAGGCCCTAAGAGGGTGCAGCACTGAACAAGGGGGTTGTTCATCATTGATTTTGTGAACTCGTGTCTTCTGTGCATTCCTGTCCCTTCGGGCAAGTACTGTGTCCTAAGGCCAACCAAGGAAGGCCCTCCAGCTGTGGATGCGCAAGGCTTTAAGGGAAACTGGGAGGTTCCTGGGACTTTCTTGGGAAAAGGGGGAAAGGCGGTACCTGGGGGCTTTCAGGAGAAGATGGGAACAGGGAGATTGGATAGGGCTATGCGAAGAGAAATAAAGGCTGAGCTGCTAGAGGACTTCAGAAAAGAATCACATAGATTTTTCCTTTAACAAGGGATAGTGTTAAATTATTAAAGACTGTAAAACCCAGGTGAATAAACATTACACCTTAGACTAAATTTTTTCCCTTGTTAAAGTTTTTATGTGTTCCCCATCCTATTTGGAGAGAGAGGGAGGTGGGGGGGGGTGACAGGAAGGAGGGAGGGGTGGAAAAGAAAGAAAAATTTCCTTTTCCCTATAGGGGAAAAAAGTCAAACTCTACTTCACTTGGCACATAAAATACTTGACAAGATCTTCAGTGAAAGCCAACAATTATCAAGTATAGAAGATATTAAAAATGAAAATGCTGGGGTATCTGGATGCCTCAGTTGGTTAGGCATCTGACTTCAGCTCAGGTCATGATCTCACAGTTTGTGAGTTTGAGCCCTGCACAGGCTTTGTGCTGATAGTGCAAAATCTGGAGCCTGCTTTAGATTCTGTGTCTCCCTCTTTCTCTCTGTCCCTCCCCCACTCTCACGCTGTCTCTCTCTCAAAAATAATAAATATTAAAAAGAATTAAAACAAATGATTATGATCTGCCTGGTACTATGATGGGGGAAGCCATAGATGCAGTGCCAAAGAAGGGTGATTCGCTCTATATAGGGTCAGGACAGATTCCTTGAGGTGGTGACATCTCAGGGGTGTTTTGAAGGAGGCAGACCATGGGAAAGGCTGGAAGAGCATTCCAGGCATATGTGCACCACAGCTCGATGGCTCTGGACAGCAACAGGGCATTGTACTCTTCTTGGAGGGGAAAAAGTAGAAGGGAAGAGTAGAAGGAGATGAGCTTGCTTCATTCACCCACAATACTCCTCTTCCTCTGGTAAACCCCTAACTGTCCTTGAAGATGCTGGTCAAATGCTTCCTTTTCTTTGAATTCTCTGCTGTGTGCTGTGTATACTCTTGATTAATGTTAATCACACATTATAATTGTGTGGCAAAAGGTCTCCCACTTGAGATGTAGTTGTTTGTACTTCAGAAGTCAGACATATCTGATAATTTGGGATAGGCAGATCTTCTGGAAATGCTTGTAAAACAGACTGTGGACCAGTCTGGGAGAAAACTCAAGGGAGAAAAAGCCAAGTATAATAAGTTGTGCAGTAACAAAGCCTCAGTTGTTACAAAGCAGGGCAATTTGGGGACCACATTATGTCCATGTGATAATGGTTAGGTCCATGTTCCTCACCTCCAAATCTGCATCTGTACTCTCTGTGACCCCTTGGGCTGGGACTCTGCTCTGCCAAGAGAAAACCTTAGTGGGAGATGGCAATTCAGAAGAGAAAAGGGATTTGCTTCTCTCTGCACTCTGTTCTGTGCCTAAGTAATTGTGCTTCACCCAAGTACAATGGTTGGTTCCCACTCCCCTATCAGCGTGCAGCGGTAGCTGGGTGGGACCCCTGCTCAAGCTAAAATTTTAGCTTTGGAGGTCTCTTCTTCCAATCTAGGTTGTACTAACCTAGGTTACAACCTAGGTTATAAAAATCCCAACTTTTCCTCTTCATTCCTCAGGCAATGACCATGGTTGCTTCTTGCCATTATCACCACTATATCACTTTGGTGTCCCTTTGTGCTTTTTTGGTCCTCAATACCTGTTTAAACAATTCCCTTTTATAGATCGTCTCTGTTAGAATCACTAATGTGGCTGCTATTTTCCTGTTTGATCCTGATTGATACTCATTTCCATTGGGTTCTGCATGAACATATATATGAATCCTATGAGATGTGAGTGAAAAATCGAAAGATAATTTTCTTTAAAAATGGTACTGTTTTTTACCCCTCCTAGAGAGCAAGGCACAAAAATTAGCATGTTCTATTTGGCCACAATCTTTCTAAGATTTTCCTGCTGAAGAATTCTCTTGTAGGACTTTGCGGAATCCCTAAGAGTTTTAGGGCTTAATCTAGCACTAACGAGTTGAGAAGTTCAGAGCTAGAGGAGAGGAAAATTCAGCTGATGGCCAGGCAAGTAATATAAATGATGTAGGTTAAGTCAGTGAAACAAGAGAGGTAGGTCATTGGTAAACTAGAGACCAAGTACCTGGTCAATACGGACAACTACTCAGTGTTAGCCTATTACTGCCATGTGGGAATGCGGAGCCAGTATGGTCTACATTTTCAAGAAAGGTTAAAATTGATATTTTCAGGGAAAAATAGTTAATGAATTCAAATTAAAAATAACTATGAAGCTCAAAGTCATTCAAGTCAAACAGTACCTTTTTTTTTTTTTAACATTTGTTTATATTTGAGAGAGACAATGAATGGGGGAGGGGCAGAGAGGGGGGAGACCTAGGATCCCAAAGCAGCCAGAGGACCTCATACCAGCACAGAGCCTGATGTGGGGCTCAAACCTGCAAACCGTGAGTTTGTGACCTGAGCTGAAGTCAGACACTTAATTGACAGAGCCACCCAGGTGCCTTTTTTTTTTTTTTTTTTTTTTTTTTTATCACCGTAGACTGTTGGTCAGCATTTATCAAATCAGCAGCTGCTAAGACTTATTTGCAAGACTTGTGAGAGTCTTAGAAATACTTGCCGATCTTGGGAGATATCTCTTCAAGGAACTTAGTAGCTGTAACTGTGGATGTGGGTAAGAACTGGTTTATTCACACAATCACACTTCTTTCTTATTACATGGTAAGCTCCCTGTGGGACAAAGGTTATAGGGCAAGGATTTATGCCTAATTCATCCTTCCTATCTCTAACTCCTGGCATAATTCTTGGAAAATAATAGTTTTAATGACTGGATGAATGTAATAGTTATTAAGAAAAATAACGTGTATAACACAGCTTGGAAATTAGACTTAGGTTCTACTCCTGGATTTATTATGAGCTGGGTGGCTTTAGGAAACCACTTATCTGAAATTTTCCTATCAGTAAAGTGGAAACACTAATACCTTCCAAGGACTTCTGTTTTCTTTATTAAAAATATCTATTGCAAGGCTTTTTTATTTACCTCCAATTCATTAAGATACTGGGAAAGTATCTTGTGGAGGGATTCGCTAAGCTAGGAATGGGCGGTTAGAGAAGGGTTCAGATGTCTTTTCCTTCAGTGGTTTGCTGTAGGTGAATGGCACAATTAGAACTAAAACCATGCTGTGAAGTGTCCTAGTCCAGTGCTACTTGACCTGGATGTGCTGACAGCCAATAATATACTTGGAGAGAATTCTATTTTACTGTTAACATCGAATGGTGTTTCTACCAGACTGCCTCTGCTATGTTGAACACTGACCCACTATTATTGAGGAAAACCCTCCACATTACCCACATTTGTGCAGCTCAAATCGTTTAAAGTATTTTTAAAAGGATGTGGCTTTGATTAATTTTCCTTTTCTGGAATATCTAAGGTTATGATTTGAGAAAAATAGCCCACTTATGAAATGTACTTTTTGGATTTCTTCCCAGAAGTCACTTTTCCTTTTCTCCTATTATTTGAAGAAATGAAACTTGAGCTTTCATGTAGTGCCAGTACTTAATGGGCTTGAGGTGTTTATGTGATGAAATGGGCTCTGGATGCCACCGGATAGAAAATTCCTTTCTCCTCATTCCTTCACTGTTAGCTTGCTATTGTCTCTATCCGATGCCACATAGCATCTCCATTAAACAGCATAACCCTGAGGTCCCTCTCTGTTTCTCACTTATGCCTCTACTTGGCTCTTCATCTTGGCCAAATGTGAGTTTGGTCAAGTGATAAGGGAGAAGAGACTAGTTTACCTCACTGTGCACAGATCCTGGAAAAACAAACTTCATGGAGTTAGACTGAGTATAAATACCTATGTTTGTCACCCAATTAATTCATTTTGACCTGACCAACTTGGTATAACCAGGAGCTTTTTAAAGATCTTTTCTATTTTACTTCTTCCTACCCTATAGGTTTTGGATTTCTCAAGCTCCCACAATTGGAGTCAAGTCCTTAAAAATAAATTTATATCTATATATTCACATATCTACATATAGATATATAGACCTACCTATATATCTAGATA